>JALPQD010000069.1:3336223-3341223 GCA_023101885.1 Typhlomys cinereus
GACAATTTTCAGAAGTCAGTTCTCTCCTTCCACCATGTGGGCTCCAAGGTTCCAACTCAGGCACGTGCTATTACCTACTCCCTTAAGCGTTAACTCAAATGGGCTCACCGCTCACTTGGACAGAAAACAAGAAACACAGTGCCCTTGAAGCCATGTTGAGGTGGGGGAGGGTTGAGGGGGTGGCTTGGTTGGTCGAGTGCTAGCCTGGCAGGCACAGAGCCCATGTTTGGTCCCCAGCATTTATACACAGGGCATTTAGGAGATGGAGGCAGGAGGATCAGAAGTTCAAGGTCATCCTTGATTACAGATCAAGTTTGAGGCCAGGCCTGGCTACGGGAGACACTGTCTCCAGAACAAGCAAATAAACAGACAGACAGGCAGGGCAGAGCAGCTGTCCCGTAATGAGGTATATACTCGCATGCCCAGCGCCTCCCCATCCCTCATGCACTTGCTGACAGACCCTCACTGCTAAGTCTGCCCACTATCTGGGGTTTTTCTCTTTCCTCTAGTGCCCTTAAAACTCTGACATTCTAGAGTCTCAGCATCTCGCTGAAGAGCCCCCTTCTCCCCATGAGGTGCTGGTTGACTTCAACTGCATAGTCTGCCTGCTTTTCTGACTTCTAGCTAGGAAAGCACGACTTCCTCTCAGGTTGCCAGGGGAGTGTGTGTGTGGGATCCTCTATAGAGGTGCGACAGACACATGTGCTATGGCGTCTGATGTTTAAAGGGTTCTAGGGATTTGAACTCAGGTCATCAGGCTTGCACAGCAAGCACTTTTATCCCAGTCATCTTCCCAACTGTTGGTTTTTGTTGTTTTAAAGAGCCTCACTATGTAGCTCTGGCTGGCCTCCTCCTGCCTCTGCCTCACAAGAGCTGGGGTTACAGGTGTGTGCCACTTTGTCTGACTTTAAATTCTTTCATCTGCAAGACTAGAAATCTGGACTGACAGAAGACCCTGAGCCTTGCAAAGTGATGTGTTCTTGTCTTCTTAAGAACAGATCCTCGGGCTGGAGAGGTGGCTCAGGGGTTAAGCCTCTGCCTTGCAGGCAGAAGGTCCTGAGTTCGGATCCTAGACCCCACGTATAGACGCTGGGCAGAAGCGGGGGCAGCCTGTGTTTCTGGTCCTGGTAGGGCGGAGCCTGTGAATCCCCGGGCAGAGTAAACAAGGAGGAGATGGTGGTTCCCAAATTCGTCCGTGGTTCTACACACACACGCGCGCACACATACATGCACAATTGAATAAAAAAAAAGAAAAGAAAAAAAGAACATATCCTCTTAGGGAACTGGTGAGGCTGTAGCGCCCTCTAGTGGAATCCTAAAAAGGAATAAAATTCCAGGGTTCCCTTTTGCTGTGCCTGGGAGCTGCGCCCTGTGTGGGTGAAGCCCTACTCCCCAGTCCTCCTCCACACTATTAATGGAGAGGGATGCTGGAGTGAGTTTCTTGATGTTTGGGGAGGTGAGGAATTGGAGAGCAGCACCGTGCGCAGGAGTCCTTTCCCGGGAAAGGCCCCATCCTAAGGTACTTGGTGAGGCTCGAGAGAAAAATCAAGTGAGTTGGGACCATTTCCTCTCAGAAGGCAAGCTCCTTTTTGAAATCGTATAAACTCTTCAGTCATGAAATTTGCATATATTGTAAAGATGCCTTTGGCAGATTTAAGGGACGGGGCTGGAAGGCCTCTGTGCTTCCCTGTCCCTTTCCAGCAGCGAGGATAACTGGGTACCGAAAGGCCAAGTAGTTTACCAGGCATCTGCAACCCTCAGGCAGTCCAAAAAACCTGGAAAGAAAAACCAGAGGCCTCATGCTAGAGAGATGAGAAACCAGATGTTCTGGAGGTGTCAGAGAATAGAGAATTCTGCCTCCTGCTCCCAGAAGGGATGGGGTCCAGCACCTCCTGCCAAGTTCATCTGCGAACAGCTTGGAAAGTCAGATGCTCCGGCTTCTTCACCCCTGTGTCCAGAGCATGTCAGGTTCTTGCAAACAGATGTGCCTGAGCAGGATGTGGAGGATGGAGGTGTGGGATTCCCCTTTGCTGCTCCTGTCAGAAAGCTGTGCCAGATGGCTGTGACCTTTGGGCTGCTTTCCAGAGTCTAGTCACAGTGTCTTGGGCACAGAGTGCCAAGTCACGGTGAGGGGGTGAGGGCAGCATCAGCCACAGCAACTCCTGGGGCCCAAGGTGGTAAGAGTTGTGCTGCTGTGCCCTTGAGAGGAGCCTCCTTCCTGGGGAATCCTCTCTTCCTTCCCCTCCCCTTCCCTCCCTTTTCTTCCCCTCCCTCCCCTCCTTTTTTTCCCTCCTTCCCTCCTCTTTCCTCTCCTCTCCTCTCCTCTCCTCTCCTCTCCTCTCCTCTCCTCTCCTCTCCTCTCCTCTCCTCTCCTCTCCTCTCATTTTCCCTCCCCTCCCCTCCTTTCTCTTTCTTTTCTTCTTTCTTTCTTTCTTCTTTTCTTCTTTTCCTTTCTTTCTTCTTTCTTTCTTTCTTTCTTCTTTCTCTTTCTTTCCTTCTCTCTCTCTCTCTTCCACTCCCTCCCTCCCTCCCTCTCTCCCTCCCTCTCCCCCTCCCTCCCTTTCTTTCTTCCTTTCTTACATGTTTCTGTTTTTCTTTCTTTTGAGACAAGGTATTAAATAGCCTGGACTGACCCTGAACTCCTTCATCTCCTAAGCACTGGATTACAGATGTTTGCCACCACACATGGCTTGGGTTTGATACTTTCTTTTAGAGGATTAAGGCAGAGTTTATTAGAAGAGAGAAAGAATGGAACTCAGGGACTCCAAATGTGGAGTACCATGAGGGGCAAGGGTGCCCTGGGGAATTCATGGACTCCAGACATGGAATCCATGAGGGACAAGGAGCTGGAAAAGAACTCATGGACTCCATGCCCTGGGTTTGATTGCTTTTATAGAAGAGAAGAATAATTCAAGCATGGTGGGTCACTTGCAATTCCACCGTCAGAAGCAGGAGGACCAGGAATTCAAGATCATCCTCACGGTGGGCTAGTCTCAGCCGTTGTCTTAATGTGGGGAGACACAGCCCATAATGGGTGAGATGTATGAAGATGCAGAGAGAGCCCTTTAGCATTTGGCAGACTGGCAAACATGCAGCGCTGGTCCTTGCTCTTTGCTGTTGACTTGCATACGGTATGGCCAGTTCCCTTGGCCCTTGCTTGGCCACCCTCCTAGGGGGATGGGCTGTAACATGAATTGCATGCTGTCCTTGCTGACCTGAATTGCTTGGGTCAGGTGTTTATTACACAATGAAGTTGCAAAATTCATGGGCATAGTGAGTTCTTGGATAGTCTAAGTTATGCAATACTGTCTTAAAAAAAAAGAAAGAAAAGAAAAAAGGAGGGTCAGAGGAAGAGTCTTGAGGAGTCTTGTTACATTGGGGGAGGAGGCAGAGGGCTATTTGGGTGAGCAGAATAAGGGATCTGGGAGAGGAGCTGCACTTTCAGAGGCAACTGAGAACTTCAGCTTCAAACATTTCTGCAAATGCTCTCAAACTGCTTAGTCAAAAATAAACCCGAAGGGGCCTGCGAGACAGCCCACCAAGGAGGCTGCCTGCTTGCAAAACTGGGGACCTGTAGCTTATTGGTAGCGTGCTGGCCTAACATGCCTAAGGCCTTGGATTTGATCCCTGGTACCACAAAAACAAAACAAGGGTTGGGGAAATGGCTCAGGAGTTAAAACCTTTACCACGCAAGCAAAAGAACCTGAGTCTGGATCCCCAAATCACATGTAAAAATGCCTGGTGTATATGGAGACAGCCTCCAATTCTGGCTTGGAAGGCAGAGCCTAGGACACCTCAGAGCAGAGCAATAAGGAGTGCAGCAATCTGAGATGATGCCCAATTACTTTTCCAGCGCATTATGAGGGGAAAGCTTCCACAGGCACACACACTCAAAAGCCCTTTTGTGTACAACACACACCCCCCCCCCCACACGATTCAGAAGAGCAGCTTGAGGTTGCAGAGTTAAAGGGGAAACTGATGACAGTGAGTGCATTTAGCTAACGCATGGTAAAGCTGAACATGAGGTAGTAAATTTGATTATCTATCTCCTATCTCAAATGCCCATCCATGGTTTTGGGCTCCACAGACCAGCTTAACACTGACTGCAAAGTTATACCAGCATTAACAGAATATGGCTGGTCATTGTTTCCTCAATGCAGTTTTCATGACATCTTGGGTAGATATCCATCTCATAAGAGCCTCAAGGGCCAGATGAGATGGCTTGGCAACTAAAAATGCTTGCTGCCAAGTTCTAACTACACGAGTTCTAACTTCAGAGTCCACATGGTGGAAGGAGAGAACCAAGTCCTGAAAGTTGTTCTCTGATCTCCACATGTGCATCGTATATGCACACCCCTCCACCTCCACATTCACACATGCACATATATGATAGAGAAATACATAAATAAATGTAATCAAAATAAAAGCTGGAAGGAAGACTCGGTAGGCCTGACTCTTTGACCTTTGCTCACTTCTTTTCTTGCCTTCTGACAACATGTACTCTCCCTCTGGTTCCTCAGAAAGTCTCCTCTTTTCTAGCTCCCGGAAGGAAGAAGTCTTAGGACAGGTCCTGCCCAAGGTTCCAGGCGGCTCTCCAGTTCTCTAGTAATGGCTCTGGCCTCAGCCATCCATGCTTCCCTTTGCAGCATCCAGCTGTCCACGTATGGAACCGAGGGCAAAGTTTCACAGAGACCTCAGACCTGTGACCCCACCTCCTGCTACCCCCAGGAACCACCAGTGTCTCAACATCTTCGCTGTGTCTGTTGGGGTCACGCTTTGACTGGCTGAACTGTCTGGCCTGTCTCTGGGCCTTGTAAGTCCTGGCCCTGATCACTCTGCTCTAGAAGAGTCTGTCCTTGGACGTTGTGAGTTCTTCTAGAACACTCCGTGTCCCTGGGTGTTGCTGGGACAGTGTCCTCAGTGTTGACTAATAATAGTCCCTTGAAATATGGCTTCCTTTGGTTGCAAAAATGTTTTTCTTAGGATACAGGCAATCAGTC